>CM056831.1:10029855-10064855 GCA_029853015.1 Chelidonichthys spinosus
ATCAGGCTTGAAACACTGGCATCTGCCGACGCCCATCCTCCCCCCCCAACCCCCCCCCCACCCGTCTCCCCCTCCCCCCTCTGTGTATCCCCATTAGGAGACCCAGCTCCCCCGCTGGGCCGCCGATCGAGAGGTTAAGTGGCTGCGCTCTTGCAGCAGCATGTCCTCACCTGGTGTTTTCACAATAATGGTGGAGGGCAAAAAATAACTGAGGGGGAAGTTGACACCTGCGTTACAAAGCAGGTACAGTAGCTAATGCTAATGCTCGTCAATAATTAACCAGGTGGCACCAGGCGAGCAGAGGCATCGCTCCATCTGCTCTAGAGGGGGTACGAAGATGTCCTGGTGTTTGACTGTCCTCCATGTTGTGGGGCGGACATGTTGGATCTGCATCGGTTGCTGCAGCAGGAAACTGGGAGCAGCACTCTTTGATTGAAGGAGCAACTTCATATCTGTACGTTGTTGTGCAATTCCAGCTCTGCTTCATTGTGGAAAACAGTGACTAACTAGTCCTGTGATTCTCCACACAAACGATTCATGTTATTAACGACTGGCCTGACAAAAGTATCTTCACTTTTAGTTTCGCAAAAAAACTGGATTTCTAAGAAATCTTAAACAAAAAAAAAATACAAATCTGAAAATGTTAAAGATTTGTGTTATAGGAGTTGTATCGTGCAACACACTTGTGTGGTCCTTGACGTTAGCACTTTATTTTTAGAGAGCGTGACACTCTTTCCAAATGGCGGATGTGTCACGCTGGAACTTCTCCGATCCGGTCCCCGTGGCTTTCTTCTGGCCGACTTTGCTCCCCTCCGTCAGAACTTCTGCCACACAAAGCGTCTCAGAGTGATGAACCCTGGATGCTGACTGACAGGCCCCCCCCTGCATATGCCGCGCCCTGAATTATTCAGCCTCCTCAATTTTCACATCTTTAAGGGAAGTTTGAAAGCCATTAGCGTCAGCGATGTCAGCCGCTCCAGCTGTATCGCATCACCAAAGCTTAGCGTCACGGCGAGCTTGCTTTCTGACAGATTATAGCGAGCGAGAGGGGGGCTCCAACATTGGAGCGGGAAGAAGCCTTCTGCCATTCAACTGGTGTCCCTGGGAGCCGCTTTCGCTTTCTACCCAAAGTCTGATCCGTTGGCCCTCTCATCTCCAATTTATTCAAACATAACCGCCGACCATTCGAGCAGCTGATGCTCCCTCCTCGGCGCAGCTCGCCAGCTTTCACTGCGGCAGAGTTCAGCGACAGTGAGCATTGTTTTAAATGATTCATCCTCACTCTGTTGCCTTATTTTATTGTTTTTAAAGCCTTTTGTGTTTGGCGCCATCTGTGTTGCATCAGTAACTACCCCTCGCTGCATAAATGTTTTGGACCTTCTACAGATATGCACAAAGTTGTTTATAGGTCTTCACAATTAATTTATCTGTCAGTGGTTTATTTTCAATTAAGGAATTCATCATTTTGTCCATAAAATGTTTCCAGAGCAACAAATGTCTTGTTTTGTCTGACCAACAGTCCAGAGATTAATTTTCTCTGATATAAAAAGCAAAATATCAGCAAATCCTCATATCTGAGAAGACATTTTCTCTTGACGAATGATTTTAACAATTCAGTGATTAACAAAATAGTGGTAGATTAATGTGGTGTCCAGCGGCCGACTAATTATAATACGGCGGCTCAGAATAAGCGATTTAAATAGACGCTGTCACCCAATTACCAATCATTCTTTTAGTTAATCTCCCTGGAAATAAAAGTGCGGTGCATATATGACTTATGCCTCTGCGCTGCAGCAGATTCTGCCTACTCAACAGTAACTTGCTAAATTAGCAGTCAGGAAGAGGAGAAGGCCTCGCCGACTATGGTTGGTTTGCGGTGTGTTAAGGATGTCCAGCGATGTCAGGAGAGTGTGGGGGGGGCGTTCGTCAGTGTAACTCGCTTGGGAGCTTTCCTCCTTCACACGCCGGAGTCCAGCTTGATTAACAACCTGCCCACCATTATCACGGATTGAGGGTGTCAGCTAAATTAGCCTCTCCCCTCACCCACTTAGTTAACATGCAAGCGCCCGGAACGGCTCCGCTGAGCCGCGGAGGCGTGCGGCGGCATTTCATGGACACAAAGGGATGTTTTCTAGCAAATGCAACACTGGTTTGGCAGAGGAATCTGAAGTTTTAGAGCCGTCATTCCTAGAAGCTGCTTCTTTGGAAACCGGATGGAATGATAAGAACATTCTGCTGATTTCTCCAACACTGAAGTTGCTTTCACAGCTGACTCTGTTTGGTTGTGTTTAAACAAGCTCAGGTCCGTCTGAAGGTCTCGGTCTGGTGCCGTTCATTTGTGGTGTGAAAGTAAATGAACCCACCACAGCTGGACTACCAATAAATCCATCTGCTCATGGGGAAATCTGTTCAGGGAGGGATCCTATAGATCTGTATTCATGAAGCACGTCATTTTTTCTTATTAAAGCTGTTATACTGCTGTGGTTATATGACTCTGGTTAGTTTGTCAGTTCGTTAAGTCCATTAAAAAGTGTGTGACGGCGATCCCGCAGTAATACGCAGCCAATCATCACAGTAGAAGACGCCTCCTGGGCGTTCCCACCAGGATCCTGCTAAGTGGCTTTAGTCCAGTCCCGTCTCGATCTCTTAGTCATTTTTCATCACATGCACGAGATTTGTAGTTATGCTTATAATCAGTTTCTTCTTCATAAATATATACATCAGAAGTATTAAATTACTGCATTAGCTTCTGTCGGTCACAGAATTTGGTTTCCCCACTAGATGGGTTACCCGTCTGTTTACCTTCATATTTACTCGTCTGTATCGCTCCTGACTATAAGTGTGAAACTGCCTAGCGTACATTTTTTATATGTTTCTTTCTGACGACAGGAATAAAACCTGTTAGCTCCTCTTTATTTAGTCTCATTGCGAAATGTATGTCCTTTATACATCACATCCCCAGTGTGTAAAGACCTTTAAGTCATGAAAGATGCCTTTTCGATCTCATCCCCGGTCATATTGTTCACCTATTCAACAATATATGCAAACCAATATTTGCCTGCTTATTGTATTGTTTTTGATTATTATTTTAATCTCTTCATCATCCAATTTGGTAATTTCTTTTCTTTCTGTGAAGCTCTTTGTACTTTTGTTTTGATACATGTAGATAAACTGTTAATTATTATTCATGCATTTATTCACCCGATTAAAACAGTGATAATATCATAAAATAGTTAATTAATACATTTTAAAAATAATTTTAAAGAAAGAGGAGAAAGACAAGCAGAGACGTTAACAAGTCGAGTGTCAAAAGTTCCTGTGAATTGTATTTTAAATATTTAACATGGGTAAATAAGGAAAGGTGCAAAAGGAGTCAGTTGAGAATATTTAGCATCCACTGCATAGTAATGGACACATGGTCTGGTTGCTCATCTGTTGTGAACCACAGGAGAGTTGGTGGCCCAAGGCACTGCCTCGGGCGAAATCCGCAGCAAAGCAAAGAGACCTCTTGTTATTATTCTGCAGCAGCGGTTCTCATGCAGGCCTCCCCCGTCCGCCGCCGCCACACACTCACAGCTGCCGGCCTCGCCACACAATGCCGCACTGCCTGCTCCGTTCTCTCCCCTCTTTTTTTGTGTTGGATTTCAGCCGTTCCATATCCTGAATTCTCATTAAACCTGCGGTAATTGGATTGGGCGTAATAGACATATGGAAATTGCGGTGCCGTTCATCATTAGGGTTTTAATTGCGCCCGTTTTGGCTTCCGCATTTTCCCCTCTAAATAAGTCGTAGGAGTTCAAGAGCCTTGTTACTGCCGGTCAGGTGACTCTGTGCTATCACACACGCTGACGGCTGTGATAATGAGAGGATTTCCTCCATCCAGTTTGTGTCCATCGCACTCTTTCGCTGAGCTTTGTGCTCATGTTTTAACTGGATCTCCTTGTGAAATAACAGTTTTATCTCTTTGTTCCGTCTGAAGTCTTAAAAGAGGTTTTGTAGAACCTCACAGATGTTTGAGCTCAAGCAAGTCTGTGATATTCTTATAGAAACAAGGTATATCTGATCCGAATAAATTATGTTTTACTCCAACATTTGCAGTATTCAGTTGCCAGGTTGCCATTGGCAACTATTTTGAGAAATTGGCAGCCAACTAATGGCCTTTGGTTAACATACAGCAAACCGTTCACCCTGAAATAATATATATACTTAATATTTCTTGTATCTGAAGCAGGTATCTGTTTTGGAGAAGTTGTTTCACTGTGGAGGGGAAATGTTGAATGACCTTCTAAACATCACAAAAGAATGTAATGGAAATTGATTCAGAGTATATATTATTATTTGTATTATTATTATTATTATTAATATTGATATTTAACCTGTACTTTCAGAGGTGATGGTAAAATTATGACTGTAAGTTCAAACACAGTGAGCTGACACACACACACACACACACACACAGAGAACAACACTAATTAAAGACTTCTTCTCAACAGGACTATGGACGTTCTCATCAGTCTAAACAACGGCAAATCCTTCATCTCCAGCGCCTACACCATCACAGCCTCCACATGTGTGAGTCCCAGTTCACCTTCACATGTTGTACAACACGCGTCTGACCTGGAAACGACTCTCTTGCTCATATTGAGGTTTGAGTGTGTGATGGTCATGCTCCTTTTTAAAAGCAGAACTCCCTCATCCTCTCCTCCATGTGTATCATGTGATGAGTCTCCATTCTTACTGTTTTTTTTTATTTTCACACACAATTTGGAAACACAGACACTTCATTTGCAAGTTCAAAATGGTCAAATTGTTAATACATCTACAATATATTAAATTTACCTGACAGGAATACCACAAACTGATCACTTGTTTATTATTGACTCGCCCCTTGAATTCATGAAGACACTTTTCTAAGTTTCTAAGTGTTTAAATTGTCATTTTTATATATTACTTATACATATGATTATTATTTAATTAATAAATGCTATTTATATCCAGATGTCATGAATGCTATTGATTGTTTATTCATATTTTATTATTAGATTTATATATATATATATAATATATTATTATAATAAAACTAAAAAAAAATCATCAAAATGGATGGTCAAACTAAACTTGAAGTTTTAGGAAGAATAAACTCATTTGTGGTGTCCTCTAGGCGAACGGTCTGGCGGTGGCCATCGTCTTCCTGGTGCTGCTGATCCTGCTCGCTCTGGTCCTCATGTGGTGGTTTTGGCCTCTTTGCTGCACACTGGTGAGTGTTGCAACGCCGCTCATAACTAAGGAGGGAAGGAGATAAACGTGGTTTGCTGAACCTGCCAATGAACTCATATGTTTCCTGCAGTAAAAATAACATCATACTTGCAGCTTGTCTCAAGTCAGCTGAGTTGTAGTTGGGGAAGTAGCAGTACCCATAAAGCAGGTCTAACCGAGGCCGCTCGTTACTCAGAGGGCTCGGCATTGTACGCCAGCAGGCTCTGAAGGGAAGTGGTGTTCAGCATCTGCCCAGCCCCGTCACCGCCGGTTTATATTGTTCACCCAAAGTGGCTTAGCAACACCACAGAGGAAGCACCTCAAACAGGAAGTGAACTTGTCACACTTGTGTGGCGAGTTCTGAGAAGTGAGGAAGTCACTCGTAAGAGACGGAGCTGTTTAAAAACCAAAGGAGAAATGTAAACCAGGAGAAGAATATGAGACAGATTGCACGAACGTTAACAAAATCTCTGTTTGCTGTGGACTAACGTCGGGCCTACCTGGGGACCGGAGTGATCAATAATAATCACAGAGATTTTTTAGGGTTTAATCACATTGAAATCTTTCATGTTCAAGCTCCAGCTTAAAATATTAAATAATATTATTCTGTTTTGATAAACACAGAATTCTCCTTTTACTAATCCTGTCAATCAGAGCTTTTCAGTTCAGCTGTTTTTGTTTGTTTTTCCTCTTGTTTTCCTCTTACTCCTCCTATTATTGTTGTTGTTGTTATTATTTATATCATTTTATTTGATATAGATATACATACATATATACGTCCATCAATCTATAAGCAACTTTGGCATTGCACAGAACTGGAGCTTAACTTTCAATTTTTTTACTTGAAATCCGTTCTAATACGGAAGATAGATACTCTAGAAATGCAGTTTCAGCTCGTACTAGTACTAGTATCTATAAATTCTATATAATAACATCACATCTGAGACCAAATGGTTTTTAATGTTCATTACGAGGAAATTCCATTCCAGCCGCCATATTTGAAGGACAAAATCAATATATGATGTTAAAGTTCTGAGGCTCTTGTGATTAAAGAGAATAACATTAGTGCAAATGTATTTGTCTAAATCTAGAAGTAGGTAATTAATTATTCATAAGTCCACATATCGCCTCATGTCACTGGTGCCATGTGAACAGGTGGAACTGGAGTCCGTGTGTAATTAACGATTCTTGAATTTCTGAGCTTTCCTCCATGTTTCCCTTTAATCAACTTAATTGTGCTCCCTGGAAGGTGTTTTCTTTCTTAAACCCATTGTTTAAACTTTGGATATTCATGGAAAAACTGCTCTCAACCCCTTCGGAGAAAAAAACGCCTCACCCACTTAACCGTTTACAAAAAAACCCACAACAGATTATCGTTTGGGGCAATGAGAGAGGGGCTACAGATGGTGCACCCTAGTCTGTGTGTGTGTGTGTGTGTGTGTGTGTGTGTGTCTGTGTGTGTTGTGTGTGTGTGTGTGTGTGTGTGTCCTCTACTGAGATCTGATGAAGGCAAATTTACTCTCCACCATCGCTTTGCCCGTGCCCGCCCCTTAAATGATAGACGTCACCTGGCTTTGTGGACCTGAAGGGAGCCCATCCAGGATGAGATGGAAGCATATTTTGGAAAACCAACAAAGGCATTAAAATGTAAACCCCCTGCAGCATGTCTGGCCGCGGACGTGTTTGTCTTGGTGGAGGGAGCTGCTGTTGTCTTCCATCGAGGGACGCGGCAGAAGAGGAGGGCCATGTGTGGCTTGTTAATATTTAAACCCCCAGTCTGCCAGGTTTCAGCAGTCGGGATGAGGCCGTGCACACACACACACACACACCCATCCTCTTTCCCACAATCCCTCTCACTCTCTCCCTCTCTCTCTCTCCCACATGGATTGGTGCCAAGAGAGAGGTCACACAAGCTGTGGAGTGGCAATTTCTTTGTTTATGATTTGTTTGGAAATCAAACCCGGAATGGCGTAGTTCAAAGGATTCAGGATCGGTGGGTTTTAGATCACAATCGCCAGTTTATTCCAAATTGCAAACGATTCGCTGCTAAATTGGAAGCACTTTTTGGACATGACTCATTCGGTGCATAATGTTAATGATCTCCAATTGCTTTAATGTTGGAAGTTGTCAGCATTGCTCTCCCGTGCAGAACTTTTATCTTCTTTTGTTTCTGATCCCTTTAGAATCAATTTTTATCTTAGGAAAAACAAAGTTCATTGTTAATCATTGTTAAATTCATCCGAATATGCTGCCTGCCACTGATCCATCATGATAAGCCTCCCGAAACAGCTTGACGCAACACGGTTTGAGCTTGAGGTTGGGAGCGACCGGATTATGAAGTCGGTCTGTCCGGTTGGACAGTTGTGGAGACGGACATATGGGGGACGAGGCGCGGCGATCGGTCCGACTCCCCGCGGAAGCTGCGGCTGCAGCGGCGAGCTTTTAATTACGTCGCTGAGCTGCTCCTCTTCACATCTGTCCATCAGGTAGCTGGGAAAGAGCAGCAGAGCCCCGTCATTTGTATAATGCTTTATTTATCCCACAATATGTCCAGGAAATCTGCTGCATAATTACTTAATAAAAAGGGATAATCCCGTCAGCGTAAGGTGTGGCTGAGATGACGTTAATCAGCGTATGGAGAGGCTACCAGTAGACCTTTGCTGGATTTGCTTACAGCCAGTTGTGTGTCAAAGAGCAATTAATTAACCCTAATTGATTATTTTTCATTATTCTAATGACAACAGGCTGGATGGTATCCCCGCGCTTAACCGTGAATGAAACAGCTGTTAGGATCTATGATATGCCATTATTACATTGCACTTTTTTTTTTTCTCCTCCAAAAGCAATTTAGCAAATGCACAAGCAGTGATGATGGTGAAGTATCCGTCTTTGATGACTAATGGACAAAGGTCTGCCTTCCGCTCCGCCACACAACTCAAGTTGAGAAATGTCCTTGCTGTAATTATATGTGCAGCATATTTATAGGCCGGGCTATCCTGCTCTGTGTGCAGCGTCCGCCGTTGTGTAAGAGGGGGAGCGGCGAAACGAGGCTTATTTCAGACCAGCCCAGAGACACAGGAAGCACTCCTTCCTTTCTTATCAACGTCCGCTGGCGAGCAAAGTACTTAACCTCCTTATCATCTTTAATCACTCACTGTGACGTCTTTAGTTGCTACCTTCCAGTCCAGAACCCAAAGATCTGTAAAGAGGGACAAATCGTCGCATTTAATAATAATATTAAACTTTATTTGTAAATCACCTTTTACTAAAGAAATGCAGCTGTACAATAAAGGTAAATGGACAAAGAATAACAAAATTAAGAATAAATTAAAATATGATCAGGAACAATGGAATAGAATACTTTATTTGTCAAGCACTTTTTAGTGATGAAATGCCATAAAAGTGCTTTACAATAAGGGGAAAAAAGACTGAATAGACACAGAATAATAATATTATAACCCATATTTGCAGCATGTGTATATACATCAGTAAACACTTATTGGACCCAGACAATATTTGGCATTTCTTTCCTTGATAAATAACTCATCAAGTATTGATGATCAGAATAGTGTTTTGTCAGTTGTGTGTGACCAATTAATTGAAAAATAAAGTCGGCATGTGGCGCTCCCATAGCATAGAGCTCTATGCGTGCACGCTCACTTAAATCCCACACGTTTAATCCGAAACCATGAAGGGCACCTCTGTGTTTGGGGAGTTGCAGCGCTGCTCTCTGTTGTGACTTCCAGCTACTGGAACCTGAACACACACAAGAACACACACTCATCCGTTTTTCTCCAGCGTGATCCGTCTCACAGATGGAGTTGAGTGGCAGTGGTGTCTTCAGCAGTCCTGCAGTTAAAAAAAGAAAGTTGGACATCAGTATGTGAAGCGTCTGACTGACGCCTGACGAATGTCACTGTCGGGCTGCTCTTTGCTTCGCGATGCACATCTGAAAAACCCGGTCGAGGCATCTTGTCCTTGAGTGGAATCACATTGTGGACAACCTGCTCCTCAGGTGCCATGACATGCAATGTTGTCATGAACAATGCCGCTGGGCTGGTCACTCTGCTGTGGGAGAGGTGTGTTGCCGCGGTTACGTGTGTGTGTGTGCCGCCACTCATCCTCTGTGCAGATGGAGCTTGGAGCCGAGCCCGAGCCTCCTCCTCTGCATCTCATTGGAGCTAATTAACTCCTCAGGACTTTATGATTGGGAGGATCGCTTGGAAGCGCTGAACCCCATCCAATTAATTAAGAGCTAAACGGGCAGCAGCGCTCGCCCCAAAGACTCCCCTGTCAACAAGTTGGTTTTCAGCTTCTTCTTTATTTTGCACGAGGGAGGCCTCTTATGTTGGTTTACAAGCAGAATCCTTGTAATCAGTAGTCAGCGGGGCGACGGGGCGATGGTTTCGCAGTAACAAAGCGCCCTGGCAGCCGCGGCGTCTCCGCAGCGCGACAAGCTCTCTGACTCAGTCACCTGTCACGAATCACCTCAGTCAGCCTCGTCTCCGCCCGCCTTGACAAGCTCCAAGCGTGTGTGTGTATGTGTGTGTGTGTGTGTGCGCGTGGGTGTGTCGCGTGGTGTGTGTGTGTGTGTGTGTGTGTGTGTGTGTGTGTGTGTTTTGTGTGTCCCCTGGTGGACTTTGTGCTGACGCTCCTTTGCTTTTTGTGTTTATCCAGGTCATCAAAGACCCGCCGCCACCTCCTCCACCTTCCCGTCCTCCACCACCTGTGAGTACATCACCGTGTCTATTGATGCCACTGACATCTCATAAAATGTGTGTACTGTGCTGTTAATAGAAAAATAATTAAGCACATACACTGCACTTCATTAAACCACATTGAAAGTCACTTTTAACAAGATCATCATCAACAAAAACTAAGCTTTGAAATTCCGATTTTTTTCTTTATTTTTGAATTGGGTTTATTGACTTTCTTTCCCAGAGTTTGTTGAGGAGATTGACTTCATACTTATAATCACAAAATCACAAGAATGGGAAAAGAGCCAGGAAGAGATTAGCCTAGCTTAGCATGAAGAGGGCTTAAGATGCACCAAAACCACGTGTGTTGCTTCTACATTTTTTTAGTCTACAGATGATGATAATGTGTTAATTAGTAAGGTTGATGTTTTTTAACTTGGTGAAATGTTTCTTGTGTTTTCAGTCTTTATGTACTTTTTTCAGTCCTTTTCCTGTGGAGAGGAAGGGCATCCAAATATTGATGAATGGAATTGAAGGAAAATGAAACGATAGCAAACAGTCCTGCACTGCCTTCCTTTAGTCCAGGCAGTCGAGTCGATCATTCAGTCATTTAGATGAATAAAGTTTGCATGTGGCTCCAACTTGGGACCGTGAGTCTCCTGATGTCCCTTTTTTATTTTGAAGGAGCCGGAGCAGCTGCCCAAGAAGAAGTGGCCGACTGTGGACGCCTCCTACTATGGAGGAAGAGGAGCAGGAGGGATCAGACGCATGGAGGTCAGAGTCAAATATCATTCCTCAACATATTGCTCTCAGGAGTATCAGACCACTTCCATCGCTGTCACTTCAGATATTATTAGGTTTGACGCATGAGTCTATTTGAAGATGGGAAGGGATTTTAACCCTCTGAGCCCAAGAAGTTTCAGGGTATTTTGTTTTTGCACTTGTCATATATTTATATAAAAGACCTGCACCTGTATGGAAACAGCCATCATGTCAGAAAGAGGGTGAACTTGAAAATCGTTCACATGCTATATGTGTATGTATTTAACATTTATACAACCTGTCCTGTCCTTTCCTCTCTGTGTAAACAGCCTGCAGTTCAGTCCCTTTTTCACAGCTTTTTGGTCAAGTGACCGTCGGCTTCAGCCGAGTCAATCATGGCTTCCCAGTTGCATTTAAGGACGCAGAATTTTATTTTTATTTCATTTTTACAGTTTAAAGTTACAGGGACAGTAAATGTGTCGTTAGTGTGCCCGTTTAGCCATCTTGGTTAATTTACAGCTATATATAAAACATAAACAGCCTGCTTCATGTTTACGTATAGTCACACACTAGATTGTGTTTAAACCAGTATTTTAAATTGAAATCAGATATATGTGTCACAGTCTGTGATAGAGAATAGTTGGCAGACTGTTCTCACTGAGTCAGTCCTCCTCAAAGGTATCAGTGGCAACATTTTAAATGTCACATGTGGAATGAAATTCATTTCAAGCTTAGATTTATTTGTTTATTCTGACTGAGGCATTCATCACAGATGCATTTAAGGGCCGTTAGAAATGCCACAATCAGGCATTAAATCCTGTTTCTGCCGTGTCTGGTTATGATAATTAGTGTATATAAAAAAAAAAAAAACACCAGCCGAAAACAAAAAGAAGAAGTGAAATCCTACAAAGACAGCAAGTAGTGATGAGAATTGCTGACAGTGTTTTCTGCGTGGCGTTACAAGTTTGTGGAGTTACGCGGGCAGCAGCAGGAGGAGGGACCGGCTGACTGACCGGCCGGGCCGCTGTCCTCGTCAGCCCGCTGATGTCTCCCACTTGACAGGCCCTGCCATCTCGTCCTTGGCCGTCCGAGCCTGATTGGATCAAGTCATTGCCAGGATGAAGGATTGAGTGCCGCTGTCAACTTGACATATCCACCTCTCCTCCCCACCTCCCCCTCCTCAACTCCCAAACCTTGGCAGCCTCTTTGTTATCCGCCTCCTCCGATGGGAATCCAGGTTGAAAAGCGAACCCCCCCCCCCCCCCCCCCCCCCTTGCTGTTCTACCCCCTACTGCTTCTCAGCCCCGAGGAAGTCTGTGGCGTTGCAGGGATTTCCCAGCATCCTCGGGGAGTGCCTATCTCTTGACTTTGTCCCCCCCGAGTGTTGGTGAGCCGCGGGCCCGGCTATCCCGCCGCTCTCTTCTCCCTGTTGCAGGTTGATTACCGGCGACAGGCCGGTCTACACTTCTGAAGCCCCTCCACCCCGCAGATGGAGAATGCGGTGCTTGTTAAGAACAACCTGCCCTCTCCCTCCGCATCCACTTTTAAGACGCCGAAGTGTTAACCACCTCCACCGCGCTGCCACCGCCAATATTTCAAACGTGAATTGAGCCGGCTGAGGTGACAACGTATCTTTTATTCATCGCCGCCGCCGTCTCTTCGCCGGATGCGGCAGGCCAGCGACGTATCCCACTGATGATTCTGAAAAGCTGTTCTATATTGTCACGGCTTAACCTACAGCTTGAAAACGGTGTTGCTAATTAATCACCGTTCATGTGACCGTGGATTTTTTCATCTCCTCCTTGCAACAGATGTGATGAATTCAATTAAAACGCAGGACAGCTTAACTAACACACAGGCCTGCGTTCACACGCTCACACAATAACACATCATACCACATGTACATGTGCTTATTAATACAAGCAAACACAGGTTTCCACACTGCTTCATATTCTTCTAGATAATATAGTGATAACAGCAGTTCAGCGCCCTACTTAATGGGCCAGTGTGCAGCATTTCAGGGGCTCTATTGGCAGAATGGACGTTTTCATTAGTGTATAAACTGATGAGACTGAGACTGGGAGACTGTAGGTGCTTGATGCCACCAAATCCTACACGCTGTCCCTTTTAAGTCCCTCTCACACATGCTGTTAGTCACATGCAGACGATTACCCTCCCAGCTCTACGATAGACTAATCAATTTCTCCACATTTTGACATTTTGTGGATAATAAAGAAGAGAATGAACAGACTCCTCTCTCCTAAACTGGTGCTGTGTGTGGTTTTTACCTGTCCAGGTGCGATGGGGCGAGAAGGGCTCTACCGAGGAGGGGGCCCGGCTGGAGAAAGCCAAGAATGCCGTTGTGTCCATACCCGAGGAGTCAGAGGAGCCCATGATCAAACGCCCCACCCCGAAGGCCGCCTCCCCCTCCCACAATCCAAACCAGAACAAATGGTACACTCCCATCAAGGTGAGTGCTGCAACGGTTAACCTGCAACTGGTGTCTTCCAGCATTAATCTCTTCTCTTCTTTCCAACTAATGCTGTTTGTTTTTTTAAGTGTTCGTGTAACAAAACCATCTGAGGTCAGTGGTTCACTGACTAGTCCTGTAAAGCTTCTAAGAACCTCTAGTGGACCACATTTTAACATTTCTACGTGGTCCTATTCATCTCCAGTGTTTAGAGTTGAGTGTGCATTTATGGTAAAAACATCCGTCTGTTCCATCAGGGCCGTCTGGACGCTCTGTGGGCTCTGCTGGGGCGGCAGTACGACCGAGTTTCCCTCATGCGACCCACAAACGCAGACAAGGTAAGTCGGCAAAAACAACCTCAGCCTTTTCCAGCTTTTGTCACTTTCTCGTTCCCAGTGGGGAGTGTATGTTTGCAGAGAGGCCTCAAATACAGGCCATATAAAATATGCATAGGCACGCACGATTGAATAAACAGTGAGGCGTACGTGGGTGTTGGATTATGTGGGATACAGTAAATCAGAACCTGCAGCCTGAAGGGCGTCAGAGTCTCTGTGCAGTTGTGTTTGGGGATGTAAATACAGGTATAGAGACACGGTCTTCATCTTCCTTTTGACTGTTTATTTGATTTGAACTCTTCTATAAAAGATTCCCAGTGCCACAGTATTTTCCTTTGATTCATCACAATCCCAGCTAAGAACTCATTATTTTATTGAGGTATTGAATTACAGCTGCGGAGGCACAATAGTGAGGCGTTCGGCAGGGGAAGCTGCTGGCACCAGTTCAGCATTGTGTTGTTGTCGTTCTGGGTCGAAGTGAGCCGCGGCTGCAGCGGCTCACTGAGGGGAAGCACGATGGGGGGACGACCTAATATGGTCAAACTGTTGGACTTTTCTCTCCCTCCGTCAGAGGAAGATGAGGGAGCGTATCGGCTCCACGAAGCAGCTCTCTGAAACCAGACGAGCCCAGCAGGAGGTTCGGGGAGCACGCTGCTCAAAAACCACCACTCAGTCAGACTCAATCAGATGTTTTCATATGTTCTTAGCTTTTCTAAGGCAGCCGTTTTGTCTAACAGACCACACCGTCTGCTGTGAAGCCCCAAAACAGATTTGTATAGGCCTCTTTTTGTCCAGTTGTTTATGAAGGAAGTGAAGCATTCCAGAAGCTGCACAGGAAAACATACATGCATACATATACAGTATACATAGTCCCTGGTGTTTTTTTTTCACCGCTGTGGTCAGCATCCTCTCAGCAGATCTCTGAGCACAAACCATAAGAACGTTTTCATGGTTCACAGAATGATGTCAGACTGCAAACGTCTCAAGTGAAATAATGTTTGCTGCTCTGCAGAGCATGGAAAATAATGAACCGGTGGGCCAGCTGTGAGCCTGCCAGTCGCTACTCAGGGCGTCGCAGTGCTCTTGAGAAACATTGTGAAGACGCATTAACGTGTGCTGGTGAAACTTCTATCTGTAAGAACAAAAAACACTCGAAGGTGGTATGAGTTAGCTTCGCTGCACGATTTAAAGGTTGAGTAGGTAAAGTGAAAGAGTCCCGCCCACTCAGGTCAGACCTCTGCCCAAAGCCGCTCCCCAAGAACACCTAACAAGTGCTCGTGCCTACAAACAGGAAGTAGCCTAAGTATTGACAGACCGGCAGGCCGTCCAATGATCTTCTACGTCCCGATTGTTTTGATTGGACAGGATTTTTACAGTCCTGTCACGGCCACAGAAAACATTTTTAATTGTTTTTTTTTTATTTTTTATGTCTGAACATTTAATGTATTCATTGCTATCGGCATGTTACGAGGATTTCAGATAATATGACAGTAAATAAAATGTTTAGAATAGAATTACCTACTCAACCTTTAATTGTTTGCAATTTGGTAAATGGAGTTGGTGCTGTTTGTTCTCCGTCATAAGGCTTATTGATGAGGCCGGCGTTTTCACTAGATGACCAAACATGAATATTTTCCTGCTGCACACGCTCGTTGACAACGGTCCCCCGACCACAGTCACTCCTTGCATTTTGGATAGAAGGGGACCTGAAGCAAATGCCGAACAACCTCACTCACATGTCGAGCACTGAACCGGACACCGCTTCCAGCCTTTGATGGAGACGTCTTAACTGTGAAAGGAAACAGGATTATTGGTGCGAACAGAAATCATCTATTTTTAAGTGAGTCATGATGTTGTTAAATCCCAGAGTCACAATGAGCAATACAAATACTTTTTTATTAAAAGGCAAACATCTAAATTATGATTTAATGCCCTTTCAGCTTTGACACTTACTGCAAAATTAAACTGTAAACTGATTTGATTAAATTCCGTTTGAATTCAATATTGGATTTTGACAATTGTTATAATTTATTTAAGTACAAAACATCAACTTGATATGCACTCCTCAAAGTTACCAGACTCCATTAACAGAAACACTCATTTTACCTTCATTGAAATTCCACACACACCGCGTCTTTGACACGAACGACTGACGTTACCAGAAGCTGACGTGACAAAATGTCAACGTTTGCATTAATTCTCATGCGGGATTCAAACGTCTCCCGGTTTTGAGCCCCGTGTTGGTTCCCTCGTCTTCTTCCAGGGTTGATGTGGAATTGTTGGCTTCCACCTTCAGTCCTGGGTGAGACCTGCGTCTGATATTGGACCAAACAGATGAACTCGACTGGATCAAAGTGAGCGGCGTCTGAGCGGTCCGGCGGTTTTGGCGTGGATGGCGTAGCGGACAGGGGTGATGTGGAGAAGGGAGAGAGAGGGAAGGGAGGCGAGGGAGAAGGGAGAGCAGCGGTCTTTGATGGCAGACAGGAAACCCCCAGGGTCATGAATGTTTCAGCAGGCTGCATCCGCAGGGTTACAAGGACTCGTACAGGTGTAAGGAAGCAGGTTGTCGCAGACATCTGTTCAGTACGGGGACCTGGGTGTCCACGCCTCCCCCCCCCCCCTCTCCTCAACGAGCTCCTCTCCCTCCCTTCCACAGCGCCACCGCCCAGAGCCAGACTACTGGATTGTCAGCAGATGCAGAAGAGAGACAAAAAAAAAATGAGAGTGAAATGGTATTTTTTTTTTTTTGTGGTCTCACATTTAGCGCCCGAGGGCCTTCAACACCAAAGGTAGAGCGGGGGTGGACACAGCTGCAGCGCCGAACTCGCCCCAGGCACAAATGAAGAGATCTAATGTGGTTTGACTGTGTTGTCGGTGAGACCGGGGAGCCGGGGAGGCACTTCAGAGCCAACTTAGCACGGCAACATCTGCCGCCAAGTTTTGCCGGGGATCGACTGGGGACAGCAGGTAGAGGAAGGTGGCGGAGGGAGGGGGGGAGGAAGGGAGGGAGGGGGGGAGGTTGGCCTTATTCTGGTGCTCAATCAGGCTCTTTTAGAAGAGGCGTTGGAGTGCATTCACTCCCCCACACCTTCACACTCTTATATTTATATTGTTTTCTACAAGCAGCTGTCCACAAAATGTCCAAACAAGGTGTGCAATGAATGATGCATCACCATACATTAAACCCCCAGTGTCACCTTACAGGAGACACACACCATGGCAGGCGAAGCCAAAATCCTCTTCCCAGTTGGAAAGTTATGGAATAGATTTTCCTCCGATGAAGAACACATGAAGCAGTAAACAGACAGTCGTAGTGGCAGCTTCCCACGTCTTCCTCTTCCTCTCCGTCAGCTGGTTTATCTTTCCTTCACCCTGCCAGCGCTCAGCGCCACGCTGTGACAGCGTCTTAATTTAACAGTCGTCGGCACGTCGTAGAAGCTGCTGTGGGAGCGTTTAATTAAGTGACTGTGAGCAGAGGGACTCCACACACCAGAGTCCTGTCAGCAGGGAGGAGAGGGGCGGGGGAAAGGGGTGGATATGAAAGGGAGGTGAAAGGGAGAAAAGGATGAGGGCCACCGAGGGTAGAGGTGACAGGATGCTTGCCTGGCGGAGGTGTCCTTGGAGGTCACAGTGATGTATGCTTGGGTTTATTTTCTCAGCAGCCCCGTGTAGCGCTGGCCGGTTTCTCAGGGCTCAATTAGGAGGCGGCGTGGTGCTGTGAGGTGATTGAGGGGGGGAGGATTTTTACTTTACAGGATTTGACGGGCATGAAAGGTGCTACATGTAGCTTTTTCATTTCAGGAGTTACTGTCTGTTACTGTACACTGTGTTGTTATGTTGAGGGAAATGTTCTCCCGGTGCCAATGGAGCTCGTTTTTCTTATAGATTCTCTGAAAGGCAGATGGTAGAGGGTGAAATTCAGATTTTTAACGTCTTCAGGAAGCTTTGATCAGAACATCTTTGTAACATGAACTGAGGAGGATTACGGGAAATGCTGTATTTACAGTAATTCTACTGAGTTTGTACCTTTAGTCTGCCATGTTACCAAAGCAAGGCATTTTTTATAATAGTTTCCTACTTTACTACATTGACAGTCCTGTGTTGTTGGAGCTAGTTAGCTAGCTCTGGTCGTTGCATTTCCACCAGGAAAAAAGATCCTAATTATATTTCTATTGTATTGCTTTAAAAAAAGAAAAACATGATTTAATTTCTAGATGTAGGGTTTTATGGAGGGCAAAAGCTTCCATTTGAATAGTAAAGTGTCACTGTTCTGATGACATACTGTACAAACATATGGGATGAGTGATATCACCAAGTTGAGCTAAACCGACTCACTGCACTGAATCAGATCTAAATACAGATTTAAATGTTGGACTGCAGCCACGCCATAGGATCAGCAGCAAACTGGCTGCCATACTGGGTGCTCTGGTGTATCAGTATGTAGTGAATTGAGCAGGCTGGTCACATGGAGGGGATCCAAGAGAGGAAATGGCAGCTTCGCAGGAAACCAGGCCGGCTGATTACGGCCTCAGAGATACACGGTGACCCATTTAGATAATACAAGAGGTGACGTAGCGATGGTGGCCACAGAATCTTAAAGCAGATATAAAGGACATATTCATTTAGCAGCAAACCGTTATTAGCTATGTAAAGATACAGAGGAGTAATGTTTAATGAAGTTGCTCTCCCTCTGTGTGTGTTGGTACCAGAGCTTCTCTGTTCTTAGTAATGGTAGACAGGCAAAGTGATGTTGGAGGGCATTTTGAAGCTTTCGGATGAACTCTGTCTCCTATAGAATTGGTTTTAAATTTTGTTAAAAACGTGGTGTGGCTTTAAATGACCACGAAGTTGAAACAAAACAGAAACGCAACATAATAATGACTTAATTCTGACGGGACACTTAACATCAGTCTCCTGGTTTAAGTCCTAATACGTGATATATCAACACATGTTTGCCTTTAAGAGTAATTCACAGTCAAGTCGTGTGGGAAGACGATGGTGCCGCTCTCCTGCGTCATCTAGTCGTCCTCAATGTTCGTAGGATGGATGAACATCCGACTCTGAGCTCAGCGGTGAAAGTCGTTCAACAGACTGTTTATTCAGGATGTATTTAGTAGCTTCTTTCTCTGCATCTTTTATCACTCGAGTCGAGTATGTAAAGCGGAGCAAACATTTGCTCAGTATTGTTTTTAAAAGAAACCTAAACAGATGCACGCATACTCATCCTCTCACGCTTCCCGCTTGTTGCTTTTATCTCATCGCGTTACAATGCCACACTGAATATGGTGAGAACATCTTTCTTGAAACTAATGAAAGCCGTCAAACTGTGTTGTTCGGTGTTATAAAAAAAAAAAAAAAAAAAGATGACACATCCTCGAAGCTTTCCGGCGCTGCAGAAGGCCCACGTTTGGCTCTCTCTGCAGCCGTTGAGAGGAATAATTTAGGTTCACGTCTGATACGACAATATGCTAATGTGGTGCTAATATACGCCCAAAGAAAGAGTTGACAGCAGCACTAATGCAGAATAAACTCGGGCCGATGCATGCGGGAGGATGTTTGCCGTCACACAGATAAATGCCTCGCTGAAACAAATGTAACACAATAAAAGGCTTTAATGGAAAGTAAACAACCTGGCAAATGACATTAAGTTGAAACGAACCCCTGGATCAGAGAGCATGAGATTTCCTAATTAACGGGGCTAATTGGAATTAAACCAGAGCGTCGCAAATAATGAAGCGTCGGGGAGAAGAGATGTGGAAAGGCCGGAGTCGACTCTGGGGGGAAAAAAAGCGGAGCTCAAAATAACGATTACAAGCTTGACATTTAACCCCCAAAACACCGACGTCACATTTGTCTCTCTTTTGTGTGTGTTGTGAGGGTTAATAGCTGAATATATTGAAGATGAATAGTGGATTTTCTTGGTTTCTTCCTGGCTCTGATATCTTTCCAAAGAAATCCCAACCTGCTGATAACATGAAATAGATCAGTTTGTGTGCATTTGTAGTTTTGTTTTTTCATTGCAGATCGGGGCTTTTAAGTGCACAAAAAGCCGTTTAAAGTCACGTGTTGCAGATTTCTCCACAGTGTGATTGTAAAATCAAGAACAGCGTATTTGATCTGTCTTTATCGTTCTTAAAGCAAGACAAACTTTCTGCTCTTTCTTCTCATAGTATAAACACTCCTTCATTTTGTTTATTATTTTCAGAATAAAAGGGCATTTCGTTTTTTTTTCTGTTTCCCACTAATAATCAGGACTGGTGGTCGTTCTGTCTCTGTGGCGGCGGTGGCGGTGGGCTGTGCGGGTATAGTGGCGAGCCCTGGGCCTCATTAGTCCTATCAGTGGACGGCCTTGTTAGTCCTAACAAGTAGCCAGCTGACAGGTCCATTCAGCCGCCGCTCCCCCACAAGAGAAGTGACAGCTTTAACTGTGGCGGAGAGCGCCGGCGATTTATGAGGCGCGGCCGCGCTCTCTTAACCAGATTAGTTCTTTTTACATTAACGGAGGAAAAGTAGGGCAGATGTCTGTATGACTGGTTGTAAATTTGATAATGACCGCCATGTTAATCCCCCCTCCCCTCCTCATCCATGGCCAGTCCGGGCTGGAACCTGGCTGGTAACAGGATTACCAAAGAGGGGACCCCTCCGTGTGTGTGTGTGTGTGTGTGTGTGTGTGTGTGTGTGTGTGTGTGTGTGTGTGTGTGTGTGTGTGTGTGTGTGTGTGTGTGTGTGTGTGTGTGTGTGGTGTGTGTGTGTGTGTGTGCGTGTGTGCGTGCGTGCGTGCGTGCGTGCGTGTGTGTGTGTGGTTTTGTAGTGTGTGTGTTGTGGTTGTGTGTGTGTGTGTGTGTGTGGTTTTGTAGTGTGTGTGTGTGTTGTGGTTGTGTGTGTGTGTGTGTGTGTGTGTATAAAGGAAGCTAATTGTCGGTGGCGGCTGGTTGGAGCAGTAAAGTGAAAAGTAACCTAATGTGGGAAAAAGAGAGGACAATAGTGAGAAAAATGATCAGTGAGACATCAGGACTGAATCCCTTCTAGTTTTGCGAAAATGCATCACTTCATGATGCATTCAAATTCATGTAACTTTAAGTGTTAACGCTTAATTGTGGTTAAAATTATTGTGAAAAGCAGCCGTTTTGCAAACAAATTTCATTGAAACATTTCAAACACGTGTTCATGTTTCACTGATCTGCCATTATCTATATATGTTTACATTGAACACACACACACACACACACATAATTTTACAGCCCACACTGTCAAATTTCATTCTCTCTTTCTGTCAAGAAAATCTGATTAAACAAATCATTTCCCTTTCAACATTTTATGTTTTTTTATAATTATTATAAGTGTTATTATCATAGAATTGGATTTGCAACAACAAAGCAATTCTGTTTTTCAAGCAACACGTCACCAATAAAAGAAAAAAAAACTGCCTTTTGTTTGAAATGAAATGTCCTTCCAGAGTTAATGTAATTTATCTGCATGTGAAGACTGATCAGTTTGGGATTAGCTCCTGTTTTTCTCTTCCCTCTAAATCTCCGTCTGAGTGAAATCCACTTTGAACACAGAGAATTACACTCGCCTGAAAAGTATTTTGCAGTGTTGTTGTTTTTGGGGATGTCCGACCGCCGTGGTCTGAGTCTCCCCTTTTCCTCTCCATTAGCTGATCGCTGTTGTTGTATTTGGGTGGCCGAGGCTGGTACCTGCACCCGCTACCCCCTGCCCCCCTATGGTCCCTCCCTCCCTCCCACCCTCCCTGCCTGATACGATCTAAACTGATGTCCTGCCGGTGCCTTTTTTCCCAGAACCCCTCAGACTGGTTGGAGCGGCGGCCGAGTCGCCGCGTGCCGAGCCTTTTCTTCATCACCTATTAAAATCAAAGCCCCGTCGTTTGGCGAGGAGCGCCCGGGATCTTGGCTTTAATTAAATTACATTATTGTTAACGTCAGCTTGGCCGAGGCCGGCTCTGTCGCGTGCACTTTGCCCTCCTCCTTTCTCGGCTCACCTCCTGACAGACATATAGAGGAGGGAGGAGGAGGAGGAGGAGGAGGGGAGTAAGGGGCGGGGGGGATCACACATACATGCAGTAATGTATTCTAATTCCCCCCCACTTCCTCTCCTCCCATCGATTTGAATTTTTAAAATGATGGAAGCAGAGAGTTATGTTATGCAGGGAATATGTTCACAGTGAATATTCAATTAGCTCGCTCGTATTTGGTATACATGAATGTAGCGGCGGCGCGGCGGCGGCTAATATGTAGTGGCGGGCCCTCGCATGAAGCTACATGGAAAGAGATCCGCTCTCGAATGTTTGATAACAGACGTGCGCTATGAATAAACAAGATTGTTATTCTCAGACTGAACGTACATGACAGGTCTTGTTTTTGTACTTAAATCCTTCAGCTCTACTCTCACTGATCATCCATTAACTTCAGCCAAGGCTCCGTAATTTGCTTTTTCTTCTTATCTTTTCTTATGAAAAAAAGAAATCTGATTTGGCTGCTATAGAGGCTTCTTCTGATTTTTTATTGAATTATTTTAAAATCGTAATAGGAAGAAAACACCCTGAACGTCTCCCCACCGAGCCTCTCCCCTCCATTGTTAATAGAGCAGTCAAGTGTCACTAATGTGGCTCTATTCATTGGTTTGTAGGCTGGAGTCCCGTCACCCTCCTCCTCCTCCTCCTCCTGCCTTTCTCCTCCTCTGTCCATCTCTGCTGTCGTCCTGTTGCTCCTCTAAAGCTGTTGGCTGATAAAGCTCTATATAAGTTTCTATGTATATAATAATAATTCATATTTTAATGATGTTAATATGTCTCCGCATGGTCAACACCAGGGGTATAATGGTACACAAAATTCATGGATCGGTACTTTGGTAATTTGCTTTAATTCTGTATGAAAATTCAACAATATAACCTGAGTTATGACTTTGGCTGTGTGTGGATCTGCGGTGGGAGGAGCCTGAAGAACTCGCCCTCCTGTCTGTTTGTTTCGTTGGGCTGACAGTCGTTTAACTGCTGACGTACAGGTTTACACAAATCGCTGTCCACTGAGCTCGATTAACCGGGCTAACCGGGCCTAGCCAGGTGAAACTCAGGTGTTTGGGGTCACAGTGTGAACAGACAGGATGACGTTTACTGAACCATTGTTTCTGAAAATCTGGAATTTGACAAAAGCTTCATTTCAGAACTAACAGAACAGTTTGGTAACAGGAACACACAATCAGCACAGAAATGGATAAATATTGATTTGACAGCAGGAGATGACTTGTTGGTGAAGAGAAGAGAAAATGAAAACGTATCATCTCTCTCGATAATGTTGAGTAGATGGTTATTTGTTCTTTATGTAGGTTCCCCCCCCCCCCCCAATCGGGTTGCGATCGGCCTCCAGTGACCATTTAAGTGAATTAGCTGCGCCCCCGTCAGCGGACGTGAAAGGGTCACTCCTCGTCCAATTACCGGCTCCACCTCGTTAACTCCTTCAACGCCAAGTCTTTGTCATTTTTCTATCTTTTTTTTCTTACATGAGCTTAATTATGCTAATAAGCTTCAACATGCAAATGGCCCCAGCTTTTTCATCCTAAACTGTGGGCTCAACAGCTACCTTTTTAATTCCTATTTGACACTGATTAATTGTGTCTCAAGTGACCTCAGCTGAGAAGAACAGAGAGATTTCCAGTGATATGCATTAGTTTTATAAAGAAGCAATAAAACGTATCAAAAGATTTCCTTGCAATCTCCTGCAGCTTATTTTTTGTATTAGAAGTTTTCTGAGATATAATGACAGAAAGGAGGGAAAATGAAAAACAAAAGTGTTGGGTCTTGCCTTGAGCTCAGCGGTCATGCAGCTGAAAGAGTTTTTTATTTCCGGGAAACAATCCGCTCTTCCACCACTCTTCCCTCTCCGTCTCGTGATTTTAACAGATGTCTTCTTTAAGGATGCTGCCGAATGAATTCTTTAATACATTCTCACAACTGGAGCCTGACTATCCCATGAATAAATTACAGTGTTTCATAATTGATTGAGAGAAAAGAGGCAGATTTGACAATAGCTGGCAAAACGGCCCGGCGGCTAATTGAAAACATTCTTGAAGGAGTTACAGATGTAGTTGTCACGTCTTTTTTCTGTCCTACCTCATGAAATATCTCTTTTTTTCTTTTTTTTGTAAGGCTTTTCATTTAGTATTCATCGAGACAAGACTTTTATTCTCTCTTCTCGAGGTCTCATCGGTCTCATGTCGGCCACGCCGCCGTTCACCTTCTTTGAAGTCGACGCCAATTTTTACCAGCTATTTTATCAATATGTCATTTATCATTATAATAGATGTATCTGGTGTTAATGACGATATTTTATATAACAGCTTATTAACCTTAATGACAGTGTGATCTTTTACAATTGATAGGTTGCCTCACCTTCAATTAAACTGAGTAATGATGATACAGGTTTAATTGATGCTTAAGTGCTCTAACGGCTTTTTTCATGGCTGTACAGCGGCTCAGTTTCACCGGGAGGATTGTTGTTGTTTATTCAGCTTAGATTAGAGATGCACACATATAAACTACACATATAAGATGGACTCTATTTGTAATACTGTGCATTCACAAACAGCCAAAAACCTAATTTTCCACTTTTTTTCTATTTGCTTCCATGTCTTCTTTCAGATGAGTGGGAAACAAATAATCAAACTACACATTCAGGTGTTTATTTTACTACTTTGTCTATTTGCATCAGTAGATTTATCCAAAATACACCAAACGTTACCTAATTTGCATACATAACATTTCAGAAAACTAAAAATGATTGTCTTAATGTCAAATCACTTTATTTCTCTTTACAATATTCACAAATTGCATGGGATTTAACAATTCACATCATTAAAATTAGTTTTATTCTCCGAATCTCAGCCAGAATTCTCCACTTCAGCAGCACACCTACAGTTTTATTCCTGTATTTATTCTGAAGGATTGTACACAGGGGTTCCTTAATGGATCATTCACAATCTGATTTATATAACACTTCATTAATAAAAAGCCCCTCTGTAAAAACCTCTGACTTTGATACGTCAACAAAATGAAACGTAGAATTATCAACGTGGCTTCATCCAAAATTCAGATTTCCGTTTCTGGAAATGGAAATGGAAAATATTTCCACAACAAATATACCTCATTTGCATAAAAAAAAGAAAAATAAACCGTTATGTCAGAAATCAACTGGGGAGGTTTCATGGTGATATTTATGAGTTGAGTTTTGTACTTTGATGGAGTAAAATGATCTCAGATCTGCGTTACGCTGATGAAGTGGAAGTGTGGCGACACAAAGTGATCTGTGTTGCTGAGTCGTCCGCTGCTTCCCCGCGGTCCGCCTGTCGGTTTATCTGCGTTCAATCCCACCGTCGAGGAGCACAGATGCACGTTCAGTCCTTGTTCTCTGCCGTCTTAACAGTGTTAACCCGTCAGCTGTCCCCAAAGCAGGACACCAGCGTCTCCAGTGTTTCCGCCGCTAAGCCGGATTTTCACTCTTTCTCGCCGAGCAAAGACGCCAACACAAGTTCCACTCGCTGCTGCTCGTCTTTCCTCCTCCTCCTCCTCATCCTTCTCTCTCTCTCTCTCTCTCTCTCTCTCTCTCTCTCTCTCTCTCTCTCTCTCTCTCTCTCTCTCTCTCTCTCTCTCTCTCTCTCTCTCTCCCCCACCCCTCCTAACAGGAACTCCAGGTGTATTTTCCCTTCTTTATTCTGACTTAAGAAACAGAAAAAAATTTAAAATTTAAAGAATATGATTTAATAGCAACATGATATTAGAAGTCTTTGTTTATTCCGGCATTATGGTTTACAACATGGTCATCACCAGTTAATTTAATCTTAAATGGCACCTTAAGCTTCCTGGAGGACTCTTTTTGTGGCTTTTTCTTTCAATGTTTAGGATTCACGTGTCTTTGCATAATTTGCTGCTCACATATGTAGGTATTAAACCTGTGAAAGTGAAAACTGTCAGGTGCCGACACAGAGCCCTAATCTGTAATCTGTTTTTGCAAAGTTCTTGCAACCATACCTTAAACCATACCATATATAAGTACTGTTTTGTGCCAGAATTCAGTGTTCATATTGACGCAACATCCTAAATCATATTTAGCTCGACAAATATCCGTTTTATTTTTTTTATGTGATCGTTTTCATTTGCTTTGGGTGATGAAACTTTCACTACAAGATTCTTTCCCTACTTTCGTCTCAACTTCCAGCCTCGTCTCCCCCCCTCCTCCCCCTCCTTTCCCTCTCCTCCTCCTCCACTGTACGTCTTCTCCTTCCTTCTTTCTCTTGTCGCTGCCTTTGTCTGCCGCCTCGGCGTCTGACTTTGTCCTCCTCCTCCTCCTGCGTCTTTAAACACTCTCGTCTCCATCCCTCTCTGTCCTCTCACATCGGGACGAGGGACGCTGGGCGCCTCTGACAGTGCTCCTAATTAAGACGTAAAACTGTGGGCAGCAGGTTTCTGAAGGTTACACTGTCTATACCGCAGGAAGTGATAAAGAATGGAGTCACTGATGACATGTGACGTTTTCACCGGGGATGATGCAAACCGCTGCTAATGAAGCCGGGGCTATGGAGGAGAAAGGGAAGGGGACAAGGGGGCCTGTGTGTGTGTGTGTGTGTGTGTGTGTGTGTGTGTGTGTGTGTGTGTGTGTGTGTGTGTGTGTGTGTGTGTGTGTGTGTGTGTGTGTGTGTGTGATGTGGGTTCTGCTCCAGAGGCCTTTGGGATTTCAGGGCAGAATATTTGAGTCAATTAGACAGATCGAGTACGTGATAGTTGCTGCCCTGCACTTCGACTGATAGGTCCATTTTCTCATCAGTTCATCCTGCTGTCCACTGCTCTTGTGATGTAACATCATTCTTATTATCATTTATGGACCTCCAGTGGGACCGAGCTGTTATTCACGGTCATCAAAGTGCACGTGCATGAAGAGTAAATGTGTACTTTTTCTTTTTGTTGCTTTAAAAATCAGTTTATTGGAATTTTACAGGCTGATTACCTTACAACATCAGTTTAAAAGAAATTAAAGGACTAAAAATGAATTCAAGTGTCCGATAGTGACGGTCTTGGAGCTTTTGCAGCTTGCTATTTGTTATTGGCCACCATAAAATAAAAGAAAAGGTATTCATGTTCTCTGAAACTTGCCCTTAACTCCTTTCTAACTTTCAGATACATTCAGATAGTTTCAGTTTGCATCCTTCATGATTCATTTTAATTTTCAGCATTGTGGCATATAAATATATGGAAGTTATGGAAAACTATCTTCATTCAGTGACCCAGAAAAGCATTTGTGCTCTACAGAGTCAGGAAGAAACTGTTAAGTCACAATAGTTTTAACTCGTTAAAGAAATAAATCTTCATCCCAACACACTCGTACAGTCTGCTTTCACACGACGAGGCCCGAGCATCTGCAGCAAATGTATGAAAAATGTATGCATAAAAGCCAAAGCACAACTCAAGCTGAAAAGAAAAGAAAAGACGAGAAAGTGAATGCATAAAACATGGCAGCTGGCATTTCCCTTCAAAAACAAAATAATCTTGACACGGCGAATAGTAATACAGGACTGGAGGATGAGGAGTTGCTGATTAGCATGCATGTCGCCCTCACAGTTCAGCTCCACTCCCCCAAAAACCTTGGACGCGCGTGACAAAAAACTCTCAGGCCATTTGATGTAACATCATATGTGGCTCCTCCTGGCCAAACCCTGCATCGTCCACATAGTCATGAGTTGCAACAGCAGTCATTAGCCTTTTTAATGCCGCGCTGTGGAGAAGCAGAGCCGCTCCTCCACCGTTGAATAATTACACTCAATGCTGAGCGTTTGAGACGAGGCTCCAGGCCGACTCCCAGTGTCTGTAGTTCCCAACATATGCAAATAAATTAACATAATGCCGATCGCACTAAGATTTGTGCTCGTGGCAGCAGCCGAAGTTGAAACAAGTTGTTGACCCACTGCAGAGCACGAAGACCGGCGTAATTAAACAGTGTAATCAGTGTTACTGCCGGGCTTCGGATCCTGAAAAGAGCAGCGATGGGAAGAGTGGAAGTGGAACGACATCGGCCCATTTATCGGACGACATCGGCTTTGTGGAGATGTTTCAGTGTTGGCAAATAATGCAAAAAAATTGTGTGTGTGTGTGTGTGTCACACACGCACAGTGTTGTTGCTTGCAGGTGTTTTATAGAAAGATATTGTCTTTAAATAGGCAAATTAGCTATTATCCATGTGGTGAATTTAGGAGAAATCTAAAGAACTAAATAGACAAATAAGTGAAATAAACACAAAATTGTGTATTTTGGATGTTTTGGATCATTTTGCACATTTTGCAGTTCCTACATTCCTTCCTCTCCTCCCTTTTAAACATTCATTTACTCACATTCACCCTTCATAAACACTTAAGTTTTTGTTTAACAGAATAGAAGCTCAACTGGTCCCATAGTGATGAGCACTAAAGAGTGCAGGCTTTATGTGAACTCCGTCTGCAGTGTGACTTCAGGAGAAGGTGGTGGATGAATGCATGCGGTCGGACTCCCACAGCTGATGTGGGCGTAGACGCAGTGGCTTCGAAGCTGGTAAATCTCACCCTCAAACACGCCCGCGCTGCCGCGGCCCGACAATTCTCACAAGTTCATTGGTGTGAGCGTCGGAGCCCAATGTGAACCCCCTCGCCCTAATGTGACACGCTGGCTCCAGCCATATGCAAGCCTTTCACCCCCTCCCCGCACCGATACTGGTGTTGTGACGAGTCACGACTGTTGGCCGTGGCAACACTGACTCACATAACCCCTCACAAGAGATCTGGCCCAGCTCCTTCAGCCCAGGCCAAGCCAGGCCTTCTCTGCACCAGAGTCTAATTGATTTGATGGACTTGTGTGCTCCGTTCACACCCCTTCCCCAAACAAACAGTCCGCCCAACATTCGTCTCCATTGAGACGAAGAGGAGCTCCCGCCCTCCTCTCGCGGAGCGGTGCGATGGAGGGCAGCATCGGCCTGCCAAACTTGTTAGCTGCCGGGCCTCAGGGAAGGTTTGAGCATGCTGTGCGACAGTTCATCATCGTGCAAATAACCCCCCCCCCCCCCCATTCTTGTACAAATCCCAGGTCAACTGGAGTTGACTCAAGTTCACAGTCGTCATTTCCACCATCGCAGCCAGGAGCGTTGATGAAGGACAGTCATGAGAACTGCAGTGCAGCTTGAAGCGGCCCTCCCTTTCTTTCTTTTTTCTTTTTCTTTCTTTTTTTTTTAATAACAGCAGATGTTTTATCTGAAGTTACTCACTCTACAGTGAGCTGGGAGGACATTCATTTGGAGAAGTTATTGGGTATTCTAAATAAAATAAAACATTTGGGAGTGTGGTGGGTCTATTTCACCAAACAATTTCAGACCTCAGACTCAGAAACTCAAACCCAAACTTAGAGTCCCTTTTTGCACGTTGTTTTTGCAACCAAATAATAACCATCAAGATGAGCCAAATAAAGGCAAGAATAAAATGGGATCGCTTCATTTTAGATATAAAGCCTCCTGGGTGAAAGTCCTGTGTTTGTTTAACCCAACTGCAACGTTAATTTTAAGAAGATCCCCTCTGTGTACCACATGTCTTGTTTTGCACTCCTTGTATGACGTTACTTGTTTTCAAGGCATAAAAATAGTCCACATTCAACGTATCCGCGTGTTCCTACAGTCAAGGTGAATTTCCTAAGTTAGCAACTAGCCGGTGAAGAATGATGTAGCAGCTAAAGAGCTGGATGTTGTTCTCGGGAAACAACAAGGAAACTGAGCAATAAAATGTTCGCTATAACAATATAATAAGTAAGTGGTGCATCCGTCTTCCTGCCTCCTAATGCTCGAATATGAAACTGTGAAAGCAGCTTCATGGCTCCTCAAATCCACTGATACTTTAAGTTAAATGGAACGCTAGTAGTCGTCAGTGTTAAAAATATTGTGCGTATGTTGTCCTCCAGGCTTATTATGTCTCGTGCATTATGCAAACGCGGATGTGTAGTTACGCTGGGATGCAGTCTGGAGGCATAAATAACCTCAATTAATCAGGGAAATGTTTGCAGAGACAAAACACTGAACACACTCAGTTCAGTCAAATATTTACTTGAACAACACACACTTGTGATTCATGTACACGGACACACATTTTACAATCTCTTTTTTGTGTTGCTTTTTGGGTCGTTTTAGCCCAATCATGTTGTTTTTTACTGAACCTAACTTATTGGTCTTGTTGCATGAACCTAACATACGGTTGGCAGCGTAATGTTGTCCCGACTGACAGGAAAGAAAACAGTGCAAGATTGATAGTGGGAAAAAAATTGGAAATTCGTCTCTGTACATGAATCAATAGATTAAAATCGTACTATTTCACAAGCTGCTGTGTTTTTGCTTGAATCACGTTCACAAATGGCAGTTTAAAATATAATAAAAACATTGCATATTAGTTCATTCACTTTGTGCACGTTTGGTAATGGCAGCATCCAGTAAAAACTCCGACTTTACAACCTCGTTAGTGTTGTGTGTTGGTTTATCATGTTAAAGTGCTTTGTAACGATGTGTTTCCATGGTTACATGGCGGTTAGTGAGCTATGTGCGTGATCGGTAAAGTGTTGTCGGTCCACCCAGTGTGTGTTGCTGCTCATGTCTTCACCGCTCAGGTCACATTAACCCAGTTCTCACAGTTTGTAGCCTGTGTTTTAAAACACACACACACACACACACACACAACACCTCCCTGTTGTCAGCGTTGCTTCAGGCTCCCTCACGCTGTTATATTTCCAGCATCGCTGGCCGATGATCACATTATTTACTGCTTGTATTAACATGCGGCTTGATAAGCATATTTTCCTCAGTAGAGCTAACAAGATGCTTTATCACCGAGCCGTTTCCAGCCGGGGTAGCAGACCGCCGCCGCTGCACACCACTCGCTCACATTCCCACCCTTTTAGTTTACAGCCTCGTAAATAACAACTTTTCTCCTGTTGAGATTTAAAGCTGAGAGTTGTTTTGCTGTAAAATCAGATTTAACTTTGAACACGAAGACAGATTTTTGCTTGTGAGTTATGAAGCCACAAGCTTTAGTGTAAATCAATGACGAGCCGTGCCAAATAAGCAGAACGGCTCTGTAATATACAGCACAACAACGCAGAGTTAATATTCAACATGCAACAATAAAATCATCAGGTGTCTGTCATAGGTATATGACTTAATTTCAAAGGTTTAACTTTGTGCTTCTTTAACTTTAAATGTTTTTTTTACACGGTCTTTGTGGATAACGGAAATCTCGCTTGTGCATCAAAACAGTTAATTTAATTAAGGAATAACGCTTTTTTAGATATAATATATAGAATATAGTATTATATATATATATATATATATATATATATATATATATATATATATATATATATATATATATATATATATATATATATAGTATAATATAATTTGCAGTTTTTTCTCACTGGTATCAAAAGATGAATTAAACTGAGTAGATGTTAAAACCATACTTCCACACGAAATCTTTAATTTGGGTTCAAAACTAAAAAGAAACATCCGTTTATTATAAAATAAGAAAAAATAGAAGTTATCATAATTATCAAAAGACAAAATGATAAAAATAAATAAGACCTTAAATACCCAGACTAATTGATTTAGTTTAAAAAGAAGTAACTTTTCTTGTCTGTCAGAGACAAACACAAGGCAGCTACAGATGTTCGCGTCCTGGCAAAGATGAAATAAACCAAACTGTCAGACAAACTAATAATAATGAATTCATCAACCGCAACGCAATTATCCCCTTTTGTGTCTTTGATTAGACATCATTTTCCATTCATTCTTTTGTTTTACCTTTTTTCAGTAATTGTTCTTAATCATGTCAACTGCAGGAAAAGCGCAGCGTGTTTTTGGCAGTTTGCATCGTCATTAGCTGCAAATCTGCATCTTTAATTTGTTGATTAACTCTCGTAAGAGAAACGAGGGCTGTGATCTCTCTCTCGCTCGCTAATTGCGTCTGAAGGATCAATGATTCTGTAATGATATAAATATGAGATGTTGCTTTTTAAGATTTAGGAAATGGAAAATCCTTATAAAAGAAAAGAATCACTCGGAAAAAATATGAATATTCATTGCAAATTAAACCCAGTGGGACGATTAAAAAACAATTTACACCCATGAAAGAGAAACGTACAAATCAACCTTTATTTTTTTCCGTATTGCTCCGGATTCATTTCGGGGTCGAGGTCGACGCAGACCAGCCTTCCCTTTCACCTCCCGACCGGGCGCAACGCCAAAGCCTTTTCCTCCTGCATTAGTCTCATCAGGGACTTTAATGTGTGCCACCCTGTAGGAGGGGAGCCTCCCTGGCACGTGCACAACACACACACACACACACACACACACACACAAACACACCGCCCCGTCTTGACAGCTCACTCCAATTACTGGCCCTCCCTGTCGCATGGCCTGCATCTCTGCTAAGAGCAGATCACATGTGACCCCGTCCAGCATGCCGCTGGTGGAGGGGGAAGAGGGGGAACCATGCAGGGAACCAGAGTACTGACACACACACACATTTACACACACTGCAGGGACGCTCTCCAAAAGAAAAAAATGAGGCCAATCAAAACGCTCCATTCCAAAAACGAGATCTTCAGCACTTGAAAATATATTTGCTCGCTTTGACAAAAAAAAAAAAAAAAAACACACAACTGGCATCAAAGTAAAGCTGCTAATGAGTCATGTTAAAAATCTTTGTTTACTCATAGGTTTATCAAGATTGAATCTTTTTTTTTTTTTTTTTAGATATTGACAGATGAATTTAAGGCAACAAAGTTTAAACCAAATGGATATTCAGCATATTTATTATTGGAAAGAAACCGTTTTTTTTTTTTTTAACGGCTGTCTAATTGAAGACGCATTGACGGTTCTGTATTAAAAGCACGTTCATTAGTAACAAGCCAGACAGATAATAAAACACTGAAACAATGCTGCCGTCATCAGTGGAAGCCAGAGCAGCAGCTCAATTCTAAAGTGATAATTTATGTTTTGTTCTATTTATTTATTTCAAACATCCAACGCATTTAAAAAAAGGATCAGTAATAGTACTCATAATGTACACATTAGCATAAACAATATTAACAAACAACATAAATAAATATTATGTCTGAACACTTATATGATCTGACCCTCTTTTCCATGATAATTAACCCCATATCTATGATAAATAAAACCCATATATCTACCAATAATAATAGCTAAGTTTTATTTTCAAGTCTTCAAATTGGAGTTTATTGACTGAGGAATTTTACTCCAACCTAACAAGTCCTTTGTTGTTGATTATTTAGACCGGAGGGATTTTTGCCATCTATCTTCTGCAGCAATGACAAAAGACCAATGAGCAACTGGGACGTCCCGTAATAATGATCATTAAACGCATCGTCCAGAGCTCGTCGGTCTCGTGGTTCAGTCTCACTGTTTAAAACTCTTTGAGACTATTTGATACTCCGTCACCAGCTCTTCATGGCAGTTTGTTATCAACGTGCAGCTGATCAGTAGACATGATCTTCCTCATCTTCACTTTTCTGGAGGAGAATCACTTTGTTGTCTGTCCGTGTGACTGTGGACGCCGTTAATAACGCGTTTCATCGTCAGTGTGTGCTGTATGCATTTGAAAACCCGGAGGTTCAAACGACGGCGAGCGAGGCTGATTGCATTCGGCGTAAAATGGGACACATTTTTTACAAGTATTAACAGGCGAATATTGCACATGCTTTTTATTCAGAGCAGATCAGGAGAGCCGTCGGGCCGACGGGGCGGCGGCCTGCAGACACGATGTGAGCGTATGTTTTAAGTGCAGTTGTGAGTGTTGGTGGCGTCTCTCCCGGCCTCTCTGGGAGGACGGCCGTGGCGATGATGCCTAATGTAAAAGCACAGATGAGCCCACCGGCTTCCTGCGGACGCTGATACGCTGTGGCACCCGGAGGAAAAATTAACAAATGGCACCCTCTTTACTTTTGGTTTGGGTTTGGTGTCCTTGTTTCGAAGGCTCACACATGTTCTCTGAGCTTTTGGGATGCAGAACAGCTGTGTCCACTGCCGTTTTTTTTTTTTTTTTTTTTTAAGAATTCGGGTGCAACCCTATTTTGCATGTTTTCTGCTTGTTTTTTCATTTTTTTTACTGTATTTTCTATGGCCAACTAGCACCCAAGAAACTTTTATGTTTATTGTGCTTTTTTTTTTGCAGAATTTAAAAAATGTCACGCTCATATTTTCCAATCTGCCCACCTATCTGCTTCCCCTCTCAGCTCCGAAAGCCACTTGCAATTTTAGAAAGCACACAGAAGGCTGAAAATGGCTCAAACTTAAGGTATCTTGACCCTAAAGTATTTCAACTTTTCTCAAGAAGAACATGGCGCTCCAAACTGTTTTCCAGTGGCCTCTTCGCACCATTTAAAGCTGTGACTAGTTCTTCCTACAAGCATCTGCTTCGCACTACTAGCTTAAAAAAGGCGACGCGGGGATGTTTTTCTGAATGCTTTGCACGACAAATGTTCAAAATGTGCGGCATGTGGGCATCACGTGGGAAACGGAGGGAAAGATTTAGGCGTAAAAAAAAGTCTAATCGCCTCGCAGGTCGTAAAACAGGTTGGCTCGCACGTTGTACAAAAGCAGCATTGTAAGAGGAGAAGGTGCGGTCTATAAACTGGTTCTTCCTTGACTGACCGGGTACATTAACTGTAAACCCAGTTGTGGGACGACGTCTGTCTGACTCGCTCCAGCGCGTCTCAGCCGGAGAGCCATCTCTCCTCTGTCTGATCCTGCTGGCACCGCTCCACGCCGATCCTCCCACCATCTCCCCTCTCTTATGATTATTTTATCATTTTAAATTCTTTATGCCGCATTACCATGGCATCGTCCCCGCTAGAGCAGAGCGGCGCGTTGGCCATACAGTACATTCACACTACAGTTATTTGGACGGCACTCCGGTGTGGCTCTGTCCCGGTCCCTCGGTTGGATTCTGCTCGTCCATTAGTGCCATCTGTGCCTTCCTGCGCCGTCTGTGAGGGGCCCTCCGACGCCAAAACGATTGGCATTTCTCTGGAACAACCAGAGGGACGGTGCCCAGAGCTTTTAGCTGCCAATGATGTGCACTTACTCTGAAAAAAAGAGAGAGAGAGAGGGGTTGGGGTTGGGGGGTAGAAGCAAGCAGGAGGCCCAGGCAGGAAACAGCTGCACCTACAGTACCGAGGCGTTCATGTTCAAGCTTCAGGAGATTCCACTTATCCCTGCAACAACAGACCGCTGATACGGAGTCCAGAGCTTTGTCATTTTAGACATTCAGCTGGCAGTATTGTGTACAGAGAATACACGAGTGGACAGGTTGACAGATGCTGCAGCAGGAAAGAGAATAATATCTGCAGGTCAGCACGCATCCCGAGGTGTGAGGACTGGATATCTCCAATAA